>QJNZ01001277.1:0-19592 GCA_004155055.1 Monosporascus sp. CRB-8-3 | reverse complement strand
TTCCCCCCCCCCCCCCCCCCACCTCCTCCAGTTCGAGGGCACAAATTCCCAAATGTGGACTTTCAGGGGTCGATAGCTCCCGAGACATGTCCCACGACCCCCGATTATTCACCCAATTGACTAGATAGGGCATTTACTGACTCCGCACGTTATAGTGTTCATGACGCCGTCGAGCTTGGACCCGGATGGCAAATTCGGCTTCGCCACGTCGGCGATTGAGACCAACCTGGCCATTATCACGGCGTCGGCGCCGACCCTGCGGCCCCTGCTCCGGGCTTGGTTTCCACGGCTCTTCGGCGTCACCGACCGCGACCAGCTCGCGGGCAACACCATGGCGCGCAGGGTGCTCGGTACGTCGGCGACGGGGGGGAGACTGGCGCGGATGCGGTCGCAGCAGAGTCGGATGGTGCGCAGCGACGGCAGCGTTCCTAAGCTTAGCGAGGAGGAGGCGCTTCCATCCACGCTGCTGTCGTCGAACGGCATCATGCAGCGCAGCGTCGTCCGCATCCACTACGAGCCTAATCCGGGCGTCGCGGATGGTTCCGCCCCCGACAGATGGGTCGGGGGGTTCATTTGAAGTTGTACAGATACGCTGTCTGTATTGATTGCGAATAACTCAGAGTTTGGCCTGGCTTGAATCAAACGGCTAGCGCCCGCGGGCCACCCGGACCCTAGATAGTATCTTGCATAGAGCGAACGAGAGACGGGATCTATCTAGGATTTGTATTTGCCAGTCACGTAATGGTCGAGAACTGATTCGAGCGTTTTATATAGCAGTGTTAATTCGAACGTGCTTGTGAATATCCCAAAATCTAAGACTAGCCCTTATAACGCTCAACGTACATGGATTGCTGTCAAGACACAGAACCCCCGCAATTAAATGGCAATATATGCTCGTAGACAAAAAGACCATGACACCATGTTCCGGTCCTGCGTCTTCATTAACCCCTCAAAGATACACCAAGAGCTCTGTCATGTTGGCTTTGGATAGCTCGTCGATCGCCCCCGCGGATATTAGGTAGCCCAAAAGATCACGAAGCAGACCAGGGAAGATTGGCAGGATAGTACGTCCGCTCCGCCATTGGAGCGGTTGATCCTGTTAACAAAGGTCGCCACACGATCCCCCCTTTGTCGTGTCCAGTTTGGGCGATCACCGCCAGGGTCGATGGGGGCAGACTAACCACGCAGCTTGAACTTTCCAAGTCTGCGAAGCATATGGATTTTATCGTATTGTCATGCTTTCGAAACACCTTCAAGGCTGGCCTTTTAAGTTCCCGCCAGGCTCCCCGGCCATGGCTAGCAGGCAAGGATCCGCGGAGAAACTAATCATATAGCAAGCAGCCTTTTAACGTCATTCTGCAGCAGTCATGTTGGCACAACTCATCACTCCATAAAATCTGGGATGAAAGTCTGCCCTTCGAGTACATCTTCATTACATCACCCCAGCGAGGACCGTTCTAATTCGGGTACCGAGGCGGATGCACCTATGCCGCGTATCATTCAGTGAGACGACCGAGGCTCACTTCTGACTGGGCGTTGATGTCCTCGTTATCTTTTTCGGCGGCTTTCTCTTTTGCCCTACCAAGCAGACTGCTCACCCGCATCCTTTCGTTATCTTCCCCGCAATCCATTGAAACTGCCAAGTTGCAAATCAAGCAGCTAACTTTTTGTTAGTAGTAGATATCGGAGGGCACGATGGGATTGGTATGCCTATTGGGTAGGCTGTGGTGGTGGTCTCTATTGCGGGGAAGGCCAATCAAAGGCCAGTGATAAGAGATCAGCTGACGTATGGGCAAGTAGGTATCGGGTCCTGGTATAGTAAAGCAGGCACTTTGTTATGTCGCGTGAGATGCTCTCGGCTAACATGGCCGCGGGATGGCTGAGAGCTTGTGACTATACTGATCATGTATGCATAGCGGTATAGTCTTGGTGTTGAGAGCTAGCCGGTAATGGCCCAACTCGGCATAGTGACTAGCCCACGAGTACGAAGACTAGTAAAGCAAACTCGATGCATTACCTACGAGAGAGACCTAGAGGAATAGGTTAGAAAGGTGCACTGTGCGTATGCATTCCGAAGCATAACTTTGGAACCCAGGAGTTCAACATGGCTATGACAAATTGCAACGAATCGCTCTTGTCGTCAATAGTGGGTTGGTAGAACGGGGACCCAAAGAAATGCATGTACTTACCGACTTTTCCCGCTGGCACGATAAGCAATCGAGTTGTGTTCGTGTTGGGGTTGGCCCGCGGTATCGGCAAAGTCTCCTTTCACCTGAGAAAGATTACTGGCGAGACCACAGATCTGTAGGTATTGGATAGATAATCAGAAATACACAGATAGGCTGCCCAAAATAAAGATAATCTTTGGGTAGGATCGGAGCGGAGACCGGTAGCATGGTCCCCTGGCCTATTCAGGATACACATGGATATACGATTTATACCAGGGGTGCCAGACAGGCTGGGGATGCGTGGTCATTCAGGGACTCCCACATCATTCGCCATTGAAGAGTTGGGCACGGTTTTCTTTCAATATGGGAAGCCAATGATATTGACTTGCGGAAGGCTTATTTAGCCAACATCGTATCTGTTGTCTGTTCCTTATTGGGCAAATACAGGGCCCATGATCCATCTGACACGGACAGTGGGATGCGCTTGGGTCTTTGAATCTCGGGTCAGCCGGAGGGTAACAAACGTGCTGCGAGACTATCAGTAAGTACGCATGCACCTACATCATAGTACCTAGGCGACGTATGTAATAGCATAGCCTATAATCGATTAGAACCACGAACAAACAGGTTGCCTGATGCCCACAGTATATATGTAAAGAGCCGTTCAACTGCTTATGAATTGGGGCTTGAAGTTGCAAAGCTTGGAATAACAACCTTTGTAGATACGTGTATGCAAGATGCACAGCATACAGACATGCATACACAAGTTGCTGGGTGGTGATTCCGAGCATCGCAAGTTCTCCACCGACCATTACCTTACTTTACTTGTACAAGTCAGTCAACCTGCGTTGTAACATACTACCTAAGTTGGTAGGTATTCTACATGCATAATTACTAACGTATTGTAACGTATTGGACTTTATCTCCTCCAAATCGGGCAGGCACTTGGCGTGTCGACCTATCGCGTATGAGTAGGTGGCTATCAAGAGTTAACTATACCAAGGCTCCAGTCCCTCGACTCTGCGATGAAATGGAACAGAGCCAAAGAGTCAAGGCTATAATACTGGTGCCAGACAGTTGCCTAAGTAAATAGACACATAGGTTAGGTATGCATACTTTATGTAAGTGTAAGAAAGTAAGTATGTCAGGTGAGATGGATAGGGGCTTGTTACTTAACAAAGCTGACTTGGCCCCTGTTTCAACACCGTTATGAATGTACTCTTCCTGCTCTTCCTATATTACCTACCTATTTATACACGGATGCTCCTGATTCGTTTCCCCGGAGCCTTGTCATCACCAAATTGGCCCTTCAAGTATACTCTCTATAAAGCCATTCCGTTATCAGGTCTATATGTTTGATGGGCATGGCCCGATTTCCGCCACTCAACTACTGCAGCATCCTCTTTCTGCATACCACTCCCTCGAGATCCTATCAGTCTTCCTGGAGTATGCGACCCAGCTATCACAAAGACTGACGACGAAATTGCGACAAGAAGGAACCTGGCATATAACGCGAGGAAGAAATTGATTCCAGAAGGTTTCGCTGCAGTCCGTCCCATCTTAATGCAATCCACATCGTCGGGTTCCGAACCTGCGTCTAGGGCGCATCTTACGTCGAGAGGCGCGACTCTCTTACGTACAAGAATCGCAGACCCCTGGTTCGACGGTGCTGGTACCGGTGCCACGACGATTGAGCGATCCCGCCGCTACTGTATTGGCATCACAGGCCCACGCGACATTTCTCGATTTGGTCTACACCGTTGATCGCAGAGGCCATACGTTTGGCATCCAGCCATCGTGCTCGCCTACCAGTCCTGGCCTGGTTCAACGCCTTGTCCCATGCGGCAAGGGCACCCCCCCGCCAAGCCTGACGCAGCGACCTTGTTTTAGCGATTCAGAGACGGGCCATTACCTACATTCGTTACCTCACCGTTTCTGTAGTGTTTACCTAGAGCTCCATACGTATTAGAATAGCCGGGTTCCTTCAATAAAGGGTCCCGGAATAATTCGACCAGATTCTGAATCAGTTTCCAAATAACTGACCATGATGACACCAAGATCATATCTCTATTCTCGTCGACAACCGCCTCCGCAGACTCAAACCCATGCCAACAACTCGACAGTTAAAACCCCCCTATTTGCTAGGAGGTTGTTGAAGAATGAACAGGCGAGTAATCACAACACGAGCCCGCCCAAGCCTCCTTCCGCCATTTTTGGTACAGGTGTGAGCGGTGATATAATGAGAAAGCGTGAGGGTTCGTTGGACGGGTTGTCGCCGTCAGGTGGCACGCAAACCAGTACGACAATGACGAATGCTCATGCACTACCGAGCATGCATTCCAGCGCCGTTCAAATACCCGTCAAGCCGAAACAAGAGACAGCGCATAGGCACAAACCACGACATCATACAGATTTTAAGCGGAAAAGCTCTTCCTCGCGCAACCACCACAGGGCTCGCGATGCCCACTCGCCCGATGCCATTCCCCCGTCGGTGGCGGCGCTACTTGCCGTTACCAGTATTCCTCCTCCCAACCGACGGGGAAGCTTGCGCCAACGATCAAGCAAAGAGACGAGAATGACGGTGGATTCCATTGTGCCTCGATCACAAATATCAGAAAAAGATCTGAGCCAGGAGCTAGACGATGAGCTGAATTTACCTTCCCTGGGTCGCGGTAGTCCCATGGATGTTCTGCTCAGCCCTCCCGAAGAGCTTGAAGAGTATGAAGCTTCGGTTACGAGCGAAAGCGCTTTCGCATCCGCCCTTTCTACTCGTGCAGGCTCATATGAAAGCGTACCATCGTTAGGCTACTCTCCAGGGACGAGCACGCTACCATCTATAGATTCGCCAATTACCCCGAGGGGGAGGAAGTTTCGACAACCCAGGCGCTCGCTTGAACTGGTATCCTCTCCTGGTGAAAAGCCGGAAGATCCGCTCTCCAACCATGACATCGATCAGCTTGACTTTAGAGTCTTCAACCCATCGCCACTTTCTGTCAAGAAGAAACAGTCTGTGGTAGCTATACCGCTTAAATCCGTCTTCAAGTCCAATTTGACGGCATCGCTCCGTGCACTGCGCTCGGCAGCTCGATCCATTTCTTCATTCACAACAGCATCTATTCCCCCGGAGGACTTCCTTACCCGGTCGATACTCACCATTGACCCGAGGGTTCCCTTTACTGATGAGAGGATGCCACCGGTCTGGGAAGAAGAACCCAGCGAAGCAATGCGCCGCTATCTTAATCCCACGAGCAGCCTTCGCCCCGAGCCGCGGTCGACACCGCCATTGCGCGGCTATACAGCTTCAATTCAGATGCGAACCTATAAGGTTCAGCGGTCAAAGAGTCCTGTCTCTGCTGTGAGCTGTCCGGCTGCTCAACCGCCCAATTCAAACAAGTCTCCAGCGGAGGTTGTCTTTCCGCCCGGCCCAAGGCAACGGGAGATGCGAGAAAACTCGGACTTCATCCGCATCGCTGTGATGGAGCACCTGATGCGCAAACAAGGCAAGTTAGATAATCAGCGTGAAGGTCACGCAAGATGGTTACTCCCGCCAAGAAAGGCTACCACAAGACCTTATGAGATTGGTCCCGACGGAGTACCTCTTAGATGGGTCTCGATGTCACTAGCGGACGGTTGAGTTAGACCGGTCCCTCGATCAATTTGCGTCGGCGAAGAAGTACGATTCCCCATGACGCCAGTCAAGCGGGTTGCAGCGCCACCACGACGAATATTAGGTCCCAATACGATTGTGACCCGCCGCTTCTGGTTAGGCTTCATGGTCGCGAGCTTCCGTTGAGCCCAGAAGTCCCAGCGATGTTGGCATCGTTGCGACGCCAAAGTGCCCGCCAGATTGGAATTTAGAACACACGCTGTTCGCCGGGCTGTCCCAAACAGTCTGATCGGTTTCATTCCGAGATTTGCCGAGATCACAAGTCCGCAGCAGAATATGCAGCTATTAGACAGCTCCACACTGCGGGCCTAACGCACACGAGCACTTCTACGGGGCGCGCGGCGTCCTTACCTATTCAGGGTCATTTTGGGTATCCCACGCACATACGTCCCGACCCATTTTGAGGTGTCACCGTTGGGGGTTTACGCACAAAGATCCAATTGGGCCGACAACAATTAGAAATGGGGTGACAGAAAAATCACTGCGGGGCTGGCGTCTCTGCCGAATTCGCGAGCCTGCCTACAGACGCAGGGAAGAATGGCTTCTTACCAGTGACCATGCTTGACGGCAAGCAAGTGAGAAGGAATAGAACCTCGCAAGGTCATTCCAGAAATCGACAGGAACCCCTTGATATCCACTCCACCATACATGGGATGGACTAACGCATCTCAAACCCTGGAGGTTATCTTGGGTTTCGACCCTCGATTACGGCCGCCCAGAAGAATTGGAATACCCGGACTGAACGTTCCGAAAGAGCCTGAATGACACCTCCTGCGAGCGAGTATTCTTAACTTGCTATATCAATCCTTGGACATACCATCTTGGGCCAATTAGTTCTGCAAATATACACAGCTTGATGCGAAATGCATACTGCCACGTCGGGGAGACTATTTTGTGACTCACCACTTGAAGGATGAGCACCAGGGGGCAATTGTCCTCCCACCACTTTATTCTTTGTTTTCTTGCCAACCACGACTTCAAGACATTTTCGGCGCAATCGGCGGTCCTCTTACTCGGTTGCCAAGATACCCTTTGAGATTTGATATCTACATTGCTATTATCGACAAACATTCTCTCTTTGAATCCACACCCCGTGGCATGTTATCGGTCGCGATATTCGTCGCGCTGTTCCGTAACCATGCCTGGTATAATTTACCGCGTTTGACTATGTATATATACTCTTGGGTGCATCGGGGGGGTGTTTTACATGGCTGGGGCGCGAAGCTTCTGCGCAGCAAAGCGGGTAAGTGGGAACAGGGGTTGCATCGCACGGCGTTTAGGGACCGGACTTGGACCTTGTATATTTAATACCAAGCTCCACCTACGAGATGGGCAATAGAATTATCATCAGTCTCTTGAGAAAATTTTTCCTGCATTCCTAACATCGAGAAGGCAGAAATCGTAGCTACTATGGCTTGAGCGGGTCATCGCGTGGTCCCTGCATGACTGCCCAACCTCGTGGGGTCAGGAGTCAACTACCTAGTGTGCGTGATGAAATCCCGCACATCTTAGCCCCCTGTTGACTTGCATCTAGGTATGTTGTGCGCGGCTAGAAGAATTAGTTTGCAAACAGGAAGAATGCCAATGCCCAGGGCGGATGGGATGAATATGTCTCGGCTTCAACACGGGTCAGTTACCAGGGATCCGCCCCGAAATCTGCGTACCGGATAGCCCTCCATCCCTCCTCCCTCCCATGATGGCTTGGAAAGGGTTCGTTCTTGAGCTAAAACGTATACGCACTTAAGCGCTTTTACCAGGCATCGGAGTGTTTCGCGAGCTCACGGGCAATGCTACATGCAGTAGATTGCTCTTAACGTGCCTTCTCTGCCATGGGTTTGAATCACGTAACTCCTCGACTGCGCAACGCCAGCAGGCTTTAACTAGATAGGCCAGCCGCAAGGGTCTTTGTGTCTAATTTGTTCTCTATGCCATGCTACTAGATTGCCATTACAGGTGTCAAGCCCTGACCGGCAACTTACGTTTCTTGCCCTTGAGCGTGACTTGGAAAGGGGTAAGTTCTCTGCGCTGAGCACGTCCCTTTCTCCAACTAGCATTGCCCCTCCGCCTGTACGCCCTCGCTTGCTCATCGGTGGGCTCTGCTATGTCCTATCATTTATCCGTACGCGCACTTATATGTGCTCTCTCTCCTTCGTTGGCCCCAAGTGTACGTGTGCGCGCGCGCGTGTGTATGCGCACGCGTGGCTTTTGGGGCCCGGACCTGGCGGTAGCGTTCCATCCACAATGGATGGAGGTACGGGTCGCAGAATAATATACGTAGGCACCCCATGCTATTCGCCGTTAGGTACTACTCATGATTCGTAGTCTTGCGATCGTGCTAGGCGCCCCTCTTCTTCTAGCCTCGCGTCGAGTAATTGGGCTTGCGGTTGACGGGCACGGCGAATGCGCGGTGAGACGAAGCCTGCAGAGTGGCGTTATGGCGCCGGCGTGGCCCTCGAGCCGCCTCGCTGATGCCGAAGCGTGTGGTTCCTGCTACCTTCGAGACGCGGGGGGGACTGCACGAGAGTTTCAATGTGCCGGGCGGCGCGTAACCATACCGCGAGCTACCATCGGAGCGCTCGTGTGACTAATAAACTCATGAAGACTATACCTATAAGCCAAGGAATGCAAAGAGGGGAACTACGAAGGGCAGGGGCCAAACAGAGTGAGTGAGTGGATTGGAAGCCAGGAGATCGGCGCAATGCCGATGCCAGATATCGTATAACAGGTACCAAAGGAGGAGCCCCCGGGAGCCAGACGCAGAAATGCAGGCCGGAGACCGAGAGACACGAGGTATCGCTAATGCCATCGCTGCGTCTCGGCTTCAGGACTCCGGCGCCAGTAGCCTTTACAGAGGAGACGAAATCGGATAAAGCTCCGCCATCCTCGGAGTCACCAGGGGCGCCGCTGTGATATTGCCGCTCTATATGAACCTCAGATCGTGCGCTATCGAGCCGGAAATGGGTCGTCTCTGACGGGGTGCGTCGTAGGGCGTTGGGACGCCCGTAAAAGAGGGACGGTGAAAGGAGAGCGGACGAGCCCCCTAGCGAACTTCGGACCTGCGCTGACCGCCGGGGAAAGGAGGAGTGGCAAGCTTTCCTTATGACAATGGCTCAGCCGAGTGGTCTCCGCGCTGGAAGAGGGGTCGGATGAGGTATCGCGGGAGCTGATGCTGCCGCTGAAGAGAACAAGTACATCTCTGGGATGTTCCCCTTGAGGGAATAGGACCACGAACTGGCAAGCTGGGGACGTTTGATGCCATGAGAGTACGTTGACTGGGTTAGTATAAAAGGCGAATGGACGTCTTGGGGTAGTATGAGGCTGACCTGGCCCGCGCAGATCCTTGCAGGAATGTTGATAATCGCCTCGAAGGACATCCAAAAGGCTCTTGAACGTGAACACTAAGGCATATGTCCTCGTGGACGACTTCGTACCGGCGCGCCGCCGCGACCAAGTCATTAATCATCTAGCGTAGAAAGTAGACTCTGATATATACGACATGAGGTCGGCATGTGCACGGTGGTAATATCTACATACGGATGAATAGCAGAAGCATGTAGAGTTGCTTCTGTATGGAAGCCCTTGCGGGAGGTGCTATTTCCTTACACACCATCCGTCCGCCAGTTCGTTCGCGGGCTGAAGGCGCTTAGGCGATGTAGCTCCTGTAGAAGTGCTTCACCTCGCGACGCAGCTGCCTGTACTCCTTTCTCACCGACCTGCGGAGCTTCTCGGTGGAGGAGATCTCGCGCTTCACGACGGAAGCGCCGGATTCCATGGCATCGGCCATCCATGCAGCCCACTCCCAGGGAGCGTTCTCACCACCGGGCAGGCTGTTGAAGTACTCCCACCCGGCAACGCCCCCAAAAGTCGGGTTCTCGGCGGTCAGCTCTTGGATGACGGGGAGGACCCTGTCGAGATCCACGAAGCCGTTGCCGTTGGCCGGGTTGGTGAGCTGACCCATTACAACCTTCTCGGCGGGAAAGCCGTCGTCGATGATGTCCTCGTAGTCCGCGGGGGAGCTGGCATCGCCCCAGCCGAAGTAGAATTGCCCGTTGTAGAAGTCGATGGAGCTGCCGCGCTGCGCTTCCAACTCGAAGTAGTCGAAGCCGCTCACTACAACATCCGGAGCCAGTAAATGCCCTATCTAGCTAATTGGGTAAATAATCGGAGGTTGTGAGACATGTTTCGGGAGCTATCGACTCCTGAAAGCCCACATTTGGGAATTTGTGCCCTCGAACTGAAGAAGATGGGGGGGAAGAAATAACTCCAGAAATTGCTTACGGTTGCCGCCGCCCTCGGTAAGAGCAGATGCGACAGGCGCCAAAGAGATGATGAAGTCGTCACCAAAGTCAGCCTTAAGACGGTCGATGAGCCGGATGATATCTGAAAGCGGCATGCTTTGCTCGACGTCCAGGTCTAAGCCCTGGATGTTGTACGTTCCGACAAAGTCGTGAAGGTGGCCGTAGTATAGTTCGAAGTTAGCTTCATCCCCGCCGAGACGAGGCCATGACCCGGCTGCTGCTCCGCCGACCATAGTCATGACGGTGACACCTGCGGCTTGGAGGGCAGCGGCGTCGTTCCATACATGGTCAAAGATGGGGTTATCTGGAGTGTAGTCGTTAAGTCTGATCCAGCCCTGCTCCTCCGTGACGACGTGAATTGCGCCGATGAGGACATGGGTCACCGAGATTTCTGGCTGACTGTTGATCAGCGGAAGCAACGAAACATTATTGGTCGTAGAGCCGTTATAATGAGTAGTTTGGTAGTAGACCACAACCCTATGGTCGGTAGCCTGGGCATAGCAGGTTAAAGGAACGAGAAAGGGGAGAATACGGGCGAATAGCCCAGCCGAATTACACGCCACCATTTCAGATTTTGGAAACCCCGGAGATCGGACGAAGTGACCTGGGAAGACCTGAAACCTGAGCGACCTAGGTCGGGTCGCCAGTGTTATATACGCAGGACTGCTTCTTACCTGCAATCCAAGCTATGGGGAGGCGGAGTACGAGGCATTGGCTGATTCCCCTGTCTCTGCTGTAACTACCTACCATGTATAAAACTTGGTCTCTATGAGGAAGTCTCGTGGTTATATGTGGGACTGGCTTGACTTGGGAGGTAGAAGCATTCAAACTCTGACATACTGGGGGTGCCGAGAGGATCACCTAAGCGTTTCCCCTGGCAAACGCCGCATCGACTGACGAAAACGGCAGCATGGTATGATGCATCGTTGGCATAGCAGGCGTGCAAATCCCATATTAGACGAGCGGTTGTACGGCCGCTTGGACGAAGACCGGGGTTGCCCCAGGATTTTCCGAAACCTACTGGGAAGGCGGTTGAAGATCTTCTGGTACAGTAATCTTGGTCTTCCCATCTTTGGTTGCCAGAGCACAAGTAGACGAGCAGCGGTCAAGGCATAGCCGCTGCGATCTTTCTCGCATTCATTGCATATTGCAGGTCGAAAGGCAGCCCTATCTTCTTTGTTCAGAGAGAACGACTAAACAGAATGGCGCCTTTCGTCACTTAACCAACTTGGCGTTAGGAGCGGGAGATCGACATGTTGCTGGTACTGTAATAGACGGAGGGAACACGACCGTGGCAAGTCGGCCATCAAAGCGGTCAACTGATAGGGTCTCCCATAATAATTATTTTTCGTTTTGCAGATGCATTCGGACGTTTTCCCAATGAATGTTGAAGTGCAAGAAGTCAACAGAGCCTTTCAAATGACTCAGTGCTGTTGAACCTTGATGGTAGTTCCGATTTTAGTCTGACCTACCCGTCCCTGCTATCTCCAGTCCTATCCGTGCTATTCTTGGACATTGACGCTACTCTAGTGTTCTAACCCTTGGTGGAGACTGCTTGCTAGCCCAATAATCAGGGACCGCGATAGTGGGTAAAGTACGCAGAGATGTGTAGTACCTTACCTACATAATGTGGCGTTGTATTAGTGGATTTTGCATCACGTTAATTCTTAGCTTCATGGAGCTTATATCCATCTATTTTTGTGCAATAGACGGATCGGTGGTGAATATGCTTGACCTCGGGTAGGTACGGTGGTTCCTAGCTTGAGTGTCCTTGGTGGCTGAGTACAGTATTCAGGCGTACTTTCTGTTAGTTGCCTTCACAGGCCCAGATGCTGCCATGAGGTGTTAGAATGTGGAGACCTATAGAAATTGTATGGGGATGTACATAACCACTTACTTCCAGATCGACTTTTAATACCTCCCGATAGTGCTAAGCATGGCAAGACTATTATTGTATTATGTTTATTCGAATACAAATTTGTATGTGGTCTTACATCGACCTACAGTGGACCCGGTGGAGGACACTAACAGAAAATACCCCTGAGTGCTGTATTTTCCGAGAAATTGGGAAAGAAACGTAAGCAGCACCGCATTATCGATAGCTTATAAGTAGTAATATGGGGAATTAAGCTTAATTGGATGTGATTGGACATCCCTTCTCATTACCGATCGATCGATGCGTCATTCCGGCGAGGCAGGAACAGGCATCAACAACTCTTTTCCTTTCATCAGGATGCATCATTCGATTACTTACCTAGAGGCGTTCGAACAAAGGACTATGTAGGGTTGTCGCCGCTTCCTCGGGAATTTCACTTTCTCGGCATCATCGTCCTCTCACTAAGAGCGCTTGCATTTGCAATAATAATAGAAACACGCATACTATCGTTAATCCCGGCGCAACTCTTTCCTCGGTGTCACGACAAAACTAGAATACATTATAAACAGCGCCATCTCACTCACATCAATCGCGGGGTATGGCTTCTGGTGATAATGGCGCAGTCGGCCAAGACGCGAAGCCCAACAATCCCGAACATGAAAATGTGGCTTCCACTATTGATCGAGTAGCTGCGGCCGCGCAGGTATCGTCCGACGGCGACGACGGCGATGGCCAAGATATCATCGGTACCGCTCTCGATGAGCAATCAACCCTTCGAAATCTCACAGCAGACATGCGCGACCAAGATGATCTCGAACGAGACATTACATACCAGGCAAACCTGGCCTTGATTGAGGCCGAGGATAAGAAGGATGAGAAGCGTATCGAGAGAGCCCAAGCCAACATACTGAGGCTTGAGGCCCAGAAGAAGGCCCAGGAGGAGCGATTTCGCAAGGCCATCGGGAAACCAGATCTGAAAAGGAAGATACGGGAGGAGATTGCTCGTATCGATACCGAGATCGAACTTGCCGACAAGGACATAGCCGACTTCCATGCGCGCATCGAACAAAGACACCAGGCCGGAGACGCTGGTGAGGCCGTACAGAGCGGCAACAAGAAATTACCAAATGAGAGTCACCGCGAGTTTCTCATCCGAACGGGGAAGATCACTCCGTTTGCTAATATCGGAGGTCCACGCCCCGACGGTGTCGAGGGGGAACTGGCGAACGCTTTGGTCGAGGCTGAAGACGAAGCTGCCGCAGAAGAATTAGAAGAGGAAGCCGGTTACGAACCTCGGTCTCACCAGAACTTGCGTGCCCCGGGATTTGCCGAGGAACCTGACTTAGCTACGACAGTCGTCGAGAGCGAGTTCTCGTTACGCCCGCGGAAAAAGCAAAGGGTCCAGCGAGACTCGGCGTCCGACGACGAGTACACACCACAGGTTTCGGATGGTGGCACAGCTGGGGCGGAATTCATCGACGACGAGGAGTCAGAAGACTACGACCTTACTGAGAGACCGCGGAAGAAGCCTACAAAAGCACAGAAAGACGACGGAAAGTTTGATATCGGCAAGCTCGATGATGGCAACGAAGCCAACTATCAGAGTCGGCTTGTCGATTGGGTCAGCAGGCGTAGTAGGGCGAGACAGCGCCGGCAACAAGAGAGAACGGCCGAAGGGGAAGGGGAAGGGCAAGGCACTGCTGATGTCAGCGGGGAGGATGAGGAATGGTTCAAGCCTTCGCCGGACGAACCAGATCACCACCTTGAATATGGCCTCAAACTACCCGGGGATATCTATCCTGCCTTGTTCGACTATCAGAAGACCGGCGTGAAATGGCTCGCGGAACTTTACAACCAAAAGGTCGGCGGTATCATCGGCGACGAGATGGGCCTAGGGAAGACAGTGCAACTCATCTCCTTCATCGCGGCCCTACACTATAGCAAGAAGCTCCACAAACCGGTCATCGTTGTAGCGCCGGCAACAGTCCTCAAGCAATGGGTGAACGAATTCCACCGCTGGTGGCCGCCTCTACGTGTCTCGATACTTCATTCTTCTGGCAGTGGTATGTTCAATGTTAGGGAGGAGGGCATGATCGAGGATGAGGATCTATCCTGGAATCAGAGGAAGGAGACGCGAAAAGTCAACAAGCCTGCTAAGAAGATTGTTGATCGAGTTGTGAAGCATGGGCATGTGTTGGTCACCACGTATGCTGGCTTACAGACCTACGGCAACATCTTAATCCCTGTAGATTGGGGCTACGCCGTTCTAGATGAGGGTCATAAGATCCGTAACCCAAACACAGCCATCACGATTTATTGCAAGGAATTGCGCACTCCAAATCGGGTTATCCTTTCTGGTACCCCTATGCAGAACAATCTGATGGAGTTGTGGTCGCTCTTTGACTTCATCTTCCCGATGAGACTCGGGACGCTGGTCGACTTTCGCAACCAATTCGAGATCCCTATTCGACTCGGAGGCTACGCGAACGCCACAAATCTGCAGATCATGACCGCCCAGAAATGTGCCGAGACTCTCAAGGATACCATCAGCCCCTACCTGCTGCAACGACTCAAGGTGGACGTCGCCACTGATCTTCCTAAGAAGAGTGAACAGGTTCTCTTCTGTAAGCTCACCAAACCACAGAAGGATGCATACGAGCTCTTCCTCAAATCTGATGAAATGTCTGCCATATTGAATAGGACCAGACAGTCACTGTATGGCATTGATATCCTCCGAAAGATTTGCAACCATCCGGATCTGCTTGACCCACGTCTGAAGCACCGAGCTGGCTATAAGTGGGGGATGGCCAATAAGTCTGGTAAGATGCAAGTCGTAAAGGCTCTGTTGCAGATGTGGAAGCGCTTCGGCCACAAGACGCTTCTGTTCAGCCAAGGCGTACAGATGCTTGATATCCTTGAAGAATTTGTGAAGCGCATGGATGGCGTTAGGTATCTGCGGATGGACGGTGGAACAGCGATCAAAGACAGGCAAACTCTCGTTGACCGCTTTAACAACGATCCCGATCTCGACCTCTTCCTATTGACAACGAAGGTGGGAGGACTGGGCGTCAACCTGACTGGGGCAAACCGGGTCATCATCTTCGACCCCGACTGGAACCCTTCGACGGACGTGCAAGCACGTGAGAGAGCATGGCGCCTTGGTCAAAAGAAGGAAGTTACTATCTACCGACTTATGACCGCGGGCACTATAGAGGAGAAGATCTATCATCGGCAGATCTTCAAACAGTTCCTCAGTAACAAGGTCTTAAAAGATCCGAAACAGCGCACAACGTTCCAGCTTCACGACTTGCATGACCTGTTCACCCTCGGCTCTTCGGAAGAGGGAACAGAGACGGGAAAGTTGTTTGAGGGTTCCGAGGTCAAGTTCGGCAATTCCTCCGGGAGGAATGGGGCACTATCCTCGCGAGTCCAAGGTACGAGGACACCTGATATAGGTGCGCAGCCTGGCGAACCCGTCGGTCAAGACGATGGAGAGGATCTCCGCGGCATTACCGGCGTCGCTAGCCTTGAGGATTATCAGACCGATGCAGATGCGCAGCCCACATCGAACGAGGAAGATCGGATCATGGAAGGCCTCTTCGCCCGCTCCGGCGTCCACTCGGCACTCGAGCACGACCAGATCGTCAACGGCAAGAAGAAACCCCAAGCAAACCCAGCGATACTCCAGCAAGAAGCCAACCGCGTAGCGGCGGAAGCAGCCGCCTCACTCAGGCGGGCGGGCGAGCAGGCACGTTCCGTACCCATCGGCACGGTGACGTGGACGGGCGAGGTGGGTGAGGCCGGGCGGCCGACCAACATCCGGCGCGGGCGCGGCGGTCCCGGCTCGGCGGGCATCCTAGCGGGGATCGCGGACCGGCAGGGCCTAACAGCTACAAACGGCTCGCTGTCCAGCAGCAGCAGCGGCGGCGGTGGCGGCTCCCGCGGGGCGTCGCCCGCCGCGACGACGAACCTGCGGGCCAGGGACTTCGAGAAGATGATCCCGGCCTTCATCCGGCGGCACGGCGGCCAGGTGCCCACGAAGCTGCTCGTCGACCACTTCAACCCCTACTGCGTGACGAGCCAGCAGTCGGCTGAGTTCAAGGCCGCGCTCAATCGCGTCGCCAGGATGGAGAAGAAGGGGTCGAGCATGAGGGCCATCTGGGCCCTGAGGTGAAATGAAACAAAACGCCGAGAGCGAGACTAGGGGTCCGTGGGAGACGCAGAGAGAGGATATGTACAATTACGATAGATCTTGCATTTTAAGGGTCCCCCGGGGATTGCCTACTCAACCTACCGGTTAGTAGAGATGATGATACAGTCTGCGTATGGCAGACAGGCAGGCAGGCATGTATGGGTGGCACCATGCATTACATATCCCGGCGTTTGGTTTGCGGTACACTTTTACAAACACAGACAGGTTAGCGACGACGCAGTTAGACCCATAACTGGCATATGGTAGGGTGTTTGGGTAAGAATATCTCAGCGGGTGCGTTCGGATGACTGATAGAAGACATTCCAAAATGATTTTCAGATTTCAGCCCTCAAACGTTACTTGCTCTTCGAGAGCATGGACTGGCCATTTTCGAGCTGGCACAATATGACTAAATATTCAGGAGCATAGTGATTTCACATAAAACACAAGCTGATGTTGTTATGGTATCAGGGACCATTGTGTTTTTTCATTGATTCTTTTTGTTCCTGCTGCAGCTGTGCCAGAAGCATCATGTGACAATTCGGCGAAAGCCACACACACGTACTCTCTAAGTTAGGTAGAAGTAGTGAATTTTGGTGGAGACCAGGCATGCTCTTCTTCCGAGATTCG
Source organism: Monosporascus sp. CRB-8-3 (assembly GCA_004155055.1). Lineage (NCBI taxonomy): Eukaryota > Fungi > Ascomycota > Sordariomycetes > Xylariales > Monosporascus > Monosporascus sp. CRB-8-3. The sequence goes on along the minus strand of QJNZ01001277.1, from coordinate 2,761 downwards.
GGAATTCACGCCGTTCTCCTCGTAATTGTCAACGCCACAGAGAAGAAGTCCAGATGCAAAACCATGACCTCCCGAGCCATCGCCGCCAAAACACCGCACCACGCCGGGTGGACGAATCTGCTGATGCGATGCGCGATCACAGACGACGACCACGGCGACCGCCCTTTCTGCGGGTGCTGTCGGAGGGGGTGGGGGTAACGTCCTCGATACGACCGATCTTCATGCCGGAACGGGCAAGAGCGCGGAGAGCGGACTGGGCACCGGGGCCGGGGGTCTTGGTGCCGTTACCTCCGGTGGCGCGGATCTTGATGTGCCTGTTATTACATATTATATTAGCCTTTGTCGAATGGATCGCCTGAGCGCAGTCTTGGCGACTTACAGAGCGTTGATGCCCAGCTCCTTGCAGCGGGCAGCAACATCCTGAGCAGCCAACATGGCGGCGTAGGGGGAAGACTCGTCACGGTCGGCCTTGACCTTCATACCACCAGTAACTCGGGTGATGGTTTCGCGGCCGCTGGAATCACCCAGAATGTTAGCCTCCTCGGTACCATCGCTCGGACGAATCCGTAGAAAAGAAATTCCTCCATAATATTTTCGCCTTCGCCGGGGGCAAGACACTTAAACGAACCTGAGATCGGTGACGTGAACGAAGGTGTCGTTGAAAGAGGCGAAGATACGGGCGACACCGAAGACAAGCTCACCCTCTCGGACGTTGGGGCCGAGGGAGATGTTCTCCTGAGGAGCACGGGGGGCTTTCTTGGGAGGCATGTTGACTTGACTGTTCTGCTGAATATGGACTCGGCGATGAGCTTGGGGAAGGAGAAAATTGACGCTTAACCGCAGCTTTTCTCAGATCTTTTGTTGGAGTTGCAGGCATGCACACACACACACACAGAGGGCCTGGGGAGGATTTGCGTGGGGATAACTGGCGGTGAAGGTGGGCAGTACTTGATATTGACCTTCACAAAACCCAAAATTCGGACTGATATTTGATAAGGCACATGGAACACCAGCAGTAGCAAGACCAGCCACCGATAGTGAGATTAGCGATTAGTGACTAGCGATAGCAATTGGTGATTAATGGGGTGTCGGGGTGGTGGGATAAGCCCTAATCTTCGCTAAGGCCTTTACGGCCTTGACCACTTTAGGTAAAGACGTAGTGAAGGTAAGTACCCACATTCAGCACTCAGCCAATCAGACGGCATATCTTCATCCACCCACCATTTTGACTTTTCTGACCTGATGGGGGTTTTGGATTCAATCTTTATTTCCTTCCCTCTCCTCTTAGGCAGTCCCGATTTCAACACCCAACGCCAACCCGAATTGACAGCCAACGACAGCGCGGCCAATCTCGACGCAATGGCTCCGTATGCTCCTCCCTGATTCCTATTATTGTTATGGTAGACGCCCGGTCTTGGATTCCTGCGGATTGTCGTGGTCCTCTCGGCTGGATGAAGCATTTGCTAGCTTCCAAGGAATGGCCTCTACGAGAAGAGGCGATAACCTGGGAAGTTAGCATTGCAAGCCAGCTCGACTTTTCTCGGGCTTCTCCCTCTGTTCGGCAAGCTTGAAAGATGGCTTGAGGACTTAGAGATGTCGCTTGGGGCGTTGGAGATGGTGGCTTGTCCCACCTCTCTTAAATTCATCTGCCGCGATTAGCAGCCTGACCGATGACTTTCAACTGCCTATCGGACGGCTCTGGCATATCGCGTGCATTATTTCTTAGACTTCCTTGTCTAAGGTGTTGTCGGATGAGGTCTGGTCCTGCACGCCTGCTCATGTCCCTAGAAGTTGGGGCAGGCAGCGTCCTGGCCACCTCACCGATTAAATTCATCTATCTCGAGTTAGCCCCCGCCGAGAATGTCGCGCAGTCGGCAGTTCTCCAACCGGCGCTCTCTCTGTCATACTCAAGAGTATGACTGGACTACGTACTAATCTGTGTCTGACTGCAGTACCGTCCCCACCAAAGACCAGGTCCTGGTCCCCGAGACCCTCCTGAAGAAGCGCAAGAGCCAGGAGAAGGCTCGCGCCGAGAAGGCTGCCGAGTCCGAGAAGAAGAAGCAGGTTAGTGTCTATCCTTTTGTTATATGAGGAACGACGACATGATGCACAAAAACCCTTTGCGACTAGACCAAGGTCAATGCTGTTGCAAAATTAACCATCTTTCGGGTCTGATCGACGAGGAAACATAGCTCTATGCTATCTTAGTTCCTTGCCGTATACACGAAGCTGACATCAGTCAACTAGGCCAACAAGGAGAAGCGTGCCGTCATCTTCAAGCGTGCTGAGAAGTACGTCAAGGAGTACCGTGATGCCGAGCGCGAGAAGGTCCGCCTCCACCGTCTGGCCAAGCAGGAGGGTAACTTCCACGTCGATGCTGAGCACCGACTGCTCTTCGTCATCCGCATCAAGGGGTATGTCGCCCGGATCTGAAACCACGCATGTACAAGACAGTCGTTAATCGAGTTGCAGTATCAACAAGATCGCCCCCAAGCCCCGCAAGATCCTCCAGCTCCTCCGTCTCCTCCAGATCAACAGCGGTGTCTTCGTCCGCATCACCAAGGCTACTGCTGAGATGATCAAGGTCGTCGAGCCGTGGGTCGCCTACGGTTACCCCAACCTGAAGAGCGTCAAGGAGCTCATCTACAAACGTGGATACGGAAAGATCAACAAGCAGCGTATCCCCCTCACCGACAACGCCATCATCGAGGAGAACCTTGGCAAGTACGGCATCATCTGCATTGAGGATCTGGTCCACGAG